>OY776277.1:65207060-65214560 GCA_963675445.1 Linnaemya vulpina | reverse complement strand
GCTTCGGACATGGATCTATTCAATGCCACATAAAAGTACATGAACAATAACAATTTTCTGCAACAAATAATAACACATTTTGCCTCACAAGTTTCATTGTTGAATGGTCTAGGCAAATTAACCAATTTTTTGTATTATTCGAACAAATAACTACACAAGACAAGATGACACATATACGTCAAACATATGTTTGACGTATATGTTCGATGCGGGTCGTAATATTTTGACCCGTATATAAATTTTTTCGTGCTGGTCATGTATTATCTTATATACATAATCTTTGGTATAATTTAAAACTATATTTAATCAAATTATTATATGTGTTTCACATTCAATACAAGATGTCAAACAGAAATACCAAAAAAAAATATTATATAGTCATTGAAAACCAAAAAAATAACAAGTAACAACATTATGCTCGAGTTCTTCGCGGCCCCCTATAATGTCCGTACGGATCCCCAGGGGGCCGCGGACCATCACTTGGGAACTAGTGCCTTAGTGTCTAAACCGCTTACCATTTAGCACTGCTATATCTACTACATTTCCACATAATTTTGTAAATCTGTGAAGGATTAGTTTAGCATTTCTTTAGTAATATTCAGCACTTTTTGCATTTACTTCGCGTATGATTAATTCAAATATCAACTTCCTAACTATATTGTGGCTTTTAAGAAAATGTCTACATTATATATAAGAACTCTCTAATTTAGATATAGGCACCAGTCCTTGAATTCCGATTGATAGGGGAAATATATAAAACACACAAGAGCTACATTAGCGAAAACTCAGAACTGTCAATTAGTTCTAGATTAGCGTTAAGAAATTCATATTAATCTGAAATTCATAATAATGTGAAATGAAAATACCAGAAAAAACCACTACTCTAAGAATTTTCATAATATTAGTAACCCTTAATGTCAATTAAAACGACAAAGTTTTAATTGATTCTAATTTTGGCTCCAAATGTTGTTTGTATTCATTGCTGTTGTAATTCCAGCTTTTGAAGGTACGGATATAAATCAATTATTTCCAGCGAAGGCAGTTCTACCATCAATGTCCCCTTTAGAATCGACAAAAAAAAATATCTTATTCGGGCATTTAAAACTTAAATACATTGAAGTAACATGGCACTATATGAACTTGGGAATAATTAAAACGGTTATTAAAAAATATGGGTACAAAGGACAGGGAAAAAGATGAATTGAATTGAAAGAACAAACTACATAACCGACGACTACCGCATAAAGATGAAGGTTTTTCAGATATTAACAGAATCTCATTAGGTGTATATACGGAACTTCTAGCAGAAGCAACGAAGATCATAATCTTCGTGAGAAATCCTGAAACTCTAGAGAAAGCATTTTATTATCTTATCAGAAAAATATTGCTACTTGTTTAGAACAAATTTTAGCAATGACGTAACCGACCACATTCTAGAAGCATTAACTTTGGCAACCATCACAGTAATAGTGATATTCGCTATAAATTCACAACCATAATGAAAATGGCGACAATATCAATTATAATAATGTTAGTCGTCACATGTAAATAACAGACAGTAATCGAAATACCAGTATTAGTAATTATTATAAAAATTAAAGTTTTATTAAAAATAACCACCAACGTGTCAAACAGAATTATGGTCATTTGGACGATCATGCATCCTTCGCGATGAAACATCGGTGAGCCAATGTCCAACCCTCGATTTGGCCCAAGGTTTTTATCAAATTGAAATGGATAAAACAGATATTCATAGCCATAATAAATTCTTAGAATGCCTTTCGGATTGAAGAATGCGCATTCCACATTTCAGAGGGTATTAAATCAAGTTCTTAAAAGCAGCTTGAGAAAACATAGACGATATTCTAGTCTTTCCTTCAAGCGTACACGAGCATATAGAATATAGTTATATGTAAATTATTAAACGTTCTTTACAAAGAAATTCTAAAGGTCCAATCAAGTACATACATATATGCAAATTCTTGAAACAAGAATTACAATTTTTAGGCCGTTTATTTGAAGATAAAGAAATTAAACAAAATACAAAAACGTGGAAGCTATAGATACAATTTCCCTAGCAATACATCAGACGGAAATAAAGTCCGTTTTGAGTATAGCAGGATATTATAGGTGGTTCATAAAGGATTATTCAAAGGTATGCTAAGTACGCTTTTTAAAGAAAGATGTAAGAGTAAATATAAAAGATTCAGAACATAGGATCGCATTTGAGAAATTAAAACTTGTAATACATCCTAAATTTCAACTAACTATTTACATTGATACGTTGATACATTGTTACGTTAGGAGCTGCAGTAAGGCAAAACGATAAAATAACAAGTAAAAGTGCTATGTTCGGCTGTGCCGAATCTCATATACCCTTCACCAACGTACGTCTGACATTACATGTATTTTTAAGTACCGATTTTGTTCATTCTAAGTTATAAAATTGTTTAAGTTAGAAAAATATAACGTCAGTTGCCTTTTTGGTTACTTTTATGAATCAAAAAGAAATTTCCACCCCTGAAAACGAAATTTAAATTTTTTTTTTATCAATGCAAATCTTTATGATATATAAAGCGGTTTTATTTAAGAAAAACTATAAATTTGTAACCATTTTAGTCACTTTCATGTACCAACCCTGGAAACGAAATTTCGATTTTTTGTTTAAATATTTGAAAACAATATTGTTTTTCTTGGACTAAAAATTGTTTTAATTAGTAAAATAACGACGTTAGTTGCTTTTTTAGTTACTTTTATGTATAAAAAATTCAATTTCCCATCCCTAGAAGCGAAAATTAATATTTTTTTTTGTTTTTTACCAATGACACCCTTAATGAGGCATGAAATAGTATTATTCAAGAAAAACTTAAAATTTGTAACTATTCTGGTCCCTTTCATGTACTACACTATATTGTATGTACTAAAAAACTATAAATTTCCTAACCCTGGCAGCAAAATTTTAATTTTTTTTGATTTTATTATCAATGCAACTCCTCATGAGGTAAAAAGTAATTTTATATAAGAAATATTTAACATTTCTAAACATTTTAGTCACTTTCATGTACTAGAATGTGTTCACTTGTCCAACCGTAGATCCGAAAGTCTTTTTTAATTTTTGATACCAAATTTTTTTTTCTTAAATTGTAAAACAGTTTTAGTTAGCAAAAAAAAACAACTTCCGCTTCTTTTTTGTTAAGCCAAGGCATAAAAAACATTTAAATTTTTCAACCCTGGAAGAGAAATTTTAATTTTTAAAATTTTTTACCAATGGAAATCTTCATGATGTATAAAGCGGTTTTATTTTAAAAAAAACTTAAATTTTTTAACATATTAGTTGTTACGTGTATTGTGTACTACAAAATACCGAAGGTACCAAAACAACTTTCAATTTCTCATCCCTGGATGGGAAAATCTATTTTTGCTTTATGTTTTTACCAATGCAATTCTAATGAGGCATGAAATAGTTTCATTTAAGAAAAACTTAAAATTTGTAACCATTTTGGTCACTTTCATGTACTATAAAAAATTGCACTAATCCAACCCTGGAAACGAAATATTTATATTTTGTTTTTCCTGAATTAAAAAATAGTTTTAATTAATAAAACACGACGTTAGTTGTCTCATTTATTACATATATGTATAAAATATTTCAATTTCCCATCCCTGAAGGCGAAAATTAAAATTGCGTATGTTCTTTTTATTTTACAAAAAACTTAAATTTTTACACGTTTTAGCTATTACATGTACCACAAAATACCGAATGTGAAAAAAACTTTTAATTTCCCATTCCTGGAAACATTTTTTTTTATTTTGTTAGCTTTAATCAGACAATTGATGTTTCCAAAGCATAA
This sequence comes from Linnaemya vulpina, assembly GCA_963675445.1. Classification (NCBI taxonomy): domain Eukaryota; kingdom Metazoa; phylum Arthropoda; class Insecta; order Diptera; family Tachinidae; genus Linnaemya; species Linnaemya vulpina. The sequence continues at coordinate 65,210,709 of OY776277.1, read as the reverse complement.
AATAGGTTCCATTTACAAACAAACAAAAAAAGAATTGGTTTTTAGTGACAATTTTGCGTCGAGATACAGGTGTAAGCTTTCCAGCTCTGAAACCGTATAGCGGATATTGCTGAATTGTAATACCACTCTATTTATTTTCCAATCGATCAGTCCACGAACGAAATCTAGCTCTTCTGGGGGCTTGGAAAAACCGATCTCACCTACAGAAATACGGACATCGCTCAATCGTCATGGCTATTCATAAGGATCGAGAATATATATATATATATATATATATATATATATATATATATATAAATATATATATATATATATATATATATATATATATATACTTTATGGGGTCGCATATTTATATCGAAGAAATTAAACACGGTATAAAAATATACAAAAATACCACAATGTTTGAGATGACACTTCTCAAAAAACTGTAATCGCACTTTTGCATGCTTGAAATGTGATCAAAAACACGCACATGGTAAATATGCTTCAGTTATTTATGATGAAACACTTCCTTTTTGTGTAAATTGTAATGAAAACGGACATACAAATTATAGGGGTGTCCAGCATATAAAAATTTCATTTTCTTAAGAGAAAAATGTATATATGAGAGAAAAAGAAACCTAGTATGTACGTAGGAAAATAACACTGCTTAGCAGCCAAATACTCCTTTAAATAAAACTATGTGCGCTATATGGATTTTGATGCGCTAAGCTCGAATCCGTTTTCGGTTTTTTCCATCAGCTACAGATTTTTTTTTATGGGAGTGGCGATTTTTCGCCCTAAATTAGCCGGGTACGTAGACATATTGCACCCTAATTCGGAAACGAGTCATCCGATTTTAAAAAGTAAAAGATGTGTAGCAAAATTGTTTTAATTTTAGTCAAATACAATTTTTCTTTATCTCTTATCGTTTTGGAATTATTCAGAAATTAATCGAGAAACAAATTTTTTTCTGTGCAAAATTCGTAATTTTTTGCAGTTTAAAAATGCAATTTAAGAAAACTTAAACAAAATATTCAACACTTTGCACTTTTTTCTAATAGCTACAGGTCTTAGAAATAAAAAAAGCTGTAAACCATAAATATCGGTTAAGATATTTAGACTTTATTTTCAATTTAACGCAGATACCCAATGTTGTACTACAACCAACCTTGCATATGTATGTTAGGTGAGCAGGTAATGGAACTTAAGTACAACGGTATTTTGCATGGATCTTGGATTTAAAAATTGTAATATAGTATTTTTCATTAACCTGTAATTCTAAATCGAGAACATTAGGGCAGATTCTAATATTTATTGTAGCATTAATTGTAATATACCAGAAGAACCATTGTAAAGATCTTATATAATTTCTTATATATATCTTATATAATTTTTATATATATTTTTTTTCTTAATTTTGTGCTAGATAAAAATATAAAATTAACAATAATTACAACCCCTGAAGAAGTTTGCAAAAAGCGAACGAAACGTCGGGAAAAATATAATATGATATACTTTTGAATTATATCTGATCATAGACATTGACCATAGAGCCAGTGGGATATACCCCTATAAAACAATATGTGGAAATTGAATGACAATAAGTGAGTCAGTTTTAATTTGATATCGTGCGGTTGTGTATGAAAACAATTTTGTTACACATCTTTTGGTGGTTTATTTTTTAAAATTGGATGAATCGTTCTCAAGTTAGGGTGCGATATGTCTACGTACCTGGCTAATTTAGGTGAAAAAAATTGCCACGCCCATAAAAAAATATCTTGACCTGATGGAAAAAAACCGAAAACGGATTCGAGTTTAGCGCATCAAAATCAATATAGTGCACATAGTTTTATTTAAAGGAGCGACAAAAAATTATTTTTTGCAGAGCAGTGTATTTATTCATTAACAATATTATGAACACAGGCAAAACATTCTCACAATATATTAAAAGGGTTTGAGGAACCGTCGTACAGTAAGATGTCTAGTGCAAGAAATACAAAAAAAAACTTTCGAATTTATCAATAAAATACATATGAGATGAAAGCTGACACTCCCACGATTTCATATCTGCTTTGGTTTTTCATGTGCGTTACAATATAAAAAGTTACACGGCCTTAAAATTGAATTATTTTATAATTTTTTCATAACTTTTAAGTAACAAAAAATCGGTTTGGAAAAATGAATAAAAAAAATTAATTTTTCAATTAAAATGCTTGCAATTATAATTGTTTTATTCAGAAATGTAAAAGAAACAATAAGTAAATCCTAAAATTTAAATATTTATAGCAACACTGTAAGAAAAATTGTGAAGAATTTAGCGAAATATGTACTTAAAAAAAAATAAACAGCTTCGTTGGACCAGAAAAACTAGGCACATCATAAAAATACTTTTATGCATCAAAAATCTTATTTTGTGATATATATATATATATATATATATATATATATATGTATATATATATATATATATATATATATATATATATATAGTAATATAAGAAGGTTTAGATGTTTTCTTTGCCAACTTTTGATATATAAAAATTTTAAAAATCATCCATATTTGATATTTTTATTAAAATTATCAGTTGATATTCTTAATGTTTGATAATGTATTATAATAGGCTATGCTTTAAACCAAGGACTACCAAGTAGGATGCCTCTAACTTATATAAAACCTTATTCTCACATATTTGGACACCATGTGAAACTAACCCTTTATTGATACAAATACGTACTTAAGCAAGAACTGCCAAAGAGTCGGCGTCAAAATGCTTTATATGCCAAGCTAAACCTAAAGATATGATCAAACTTAGCATTACTTATTCTCCCAACGGAGACCATTCTATATTTGGAATTTCACCTTTACATTATTTGCTAAAATGCTTTGAGTACATTTTACAAATTGCGTATCGCTTGCCTTTTAAGACTTGGCAAGTTGGGAATGATAAGAAAACATTGTACAATGAAAGAAAAAAAAATTAATTCATGATAAATTTCGATCTCAGATGTGATTAACAGTTGATAAAGTGAAGTCTAATTTTGGCACCAGTTATAATGGCAATACAGTTCGACAATTTTTAACGAATTTAAAAAGTCGTCCGAGATTACAGGAGTTAATGAACATTTGATATATAATTTGAGTTAAACCTTAAAAACAGCACCCTCTGGAAAACCTATATATATATATATATATATATATATATATATATCTAACTTTAAACAGCTAACGGAGGAAACTCGAGAAATATATTCAAATAACTATGATTGGTATTATATGCCATCAATATCTTATTCATGGTTGTGAGACTATGAAATATTTTGATTTACCTATTGGTAATATTTAAATACCTGTATAAAATAAACATTTTGTTTCAAATATTTTCTAAGTTTATTTTAGGAATGCTTTCTGAAGATACTTTAGAATGTCTACAAAAAACAAATAGGAACAACAGAGCACACTCGAAAAAATAGCAGATAATATTGTAATCAAGATTTAATTAATAAACTCCTAATGTTTTCTGATCCATTAATTTCATTTAATAGAAATACAATTAATACAAGCAGCTCTTTTTACAATAATCAAGAAATTAGTAATTACATAATAGGAGATGATTCTTTTAATAATGGTTCAGACTCAGAAACTTATTTTAGTTATTAAGAAATT
>OY776277.1:65189560-65202060 GCA_963675445.1 Linnaemya vulpina | reverse complement strand
AGAATTATGTTAAATAAATTAACTATAAAAATTCACAAACGATTTCAAAAAATCACATTATAATAAGTGTAGCAGGCTATGAAACTTATACAAACCAAACCCAACAAACAAATTTTATTCGATATGACTCTATTTTATTTTTCTATACCTTTATACAATTAGAAATCCCTTGGATAACAATGAAAGTATTCATAAGGCAAAATGAAAAATAAAATCTCAATTGAATTGTTAATAAACAAATTTTTTGACATATTGTCATTGTACTATTATAATATGAAATTTATTTGTTGGGTGGTTAAGCAATGTCTATATGCATTTCATTGGCGCTTTTTACCAAATCGTCAGTAGACTTCAACCACAGTTTTGCAAAGTTTTTGGTTTGTATAAGTTTCATAGCCTGCTACACTTATTATAATGTGATTTTTTGAAATCGTTTGTGCCTGTTATTTTTAAATTTGAATATGAAATCGTGATTATTAATAGCTATACAAATATTTCCAGCTGAAGTCTCTCTCAATACATAGCCTAATTTTAATCCGATATTCCCCCGGGATGTAGACTTACGCGGTTGAAACCGCGGGGCGCACCTGGTATATACATATATATATATATATATATATATATATATATATATATACATATATATACTACATTTTCTTAAAATATGTGTGGTGTAAGTTTGTATATTTGTATATGTATGTACATGCATACATAAGTATGGCTGTTATTTGTTTATAATCGCCCATATTCTATTTGGCAGCGTCAATGCAACACAATACTGTTTTTAGTCTTTGATGCAAATCCCAATGCCAATATTGAAAGTTATAGATTACTGTCAACATGTTTTTTTATATTCTCTATGAAAATGTGACAGCGATGCTGTTCAATATTTACTCTGATTTAGTCGTCAGTGTTTTTTATACCCTTCACAAAAATGTGAAAGGGTATATTTAGGTTTGTCATTCCGTGTGTAAATTCTTCGATATCAATATGCGACCCCATAAAGTATATATATTTCGGATCCTTATGAATAGCGATGACGATTGAGCGATGTCCGTCTGTCCGTCTGCCCGTTTGTCTGTACGTGAAATCGGTTTTCCCCAGCCCCCAGAAGAGCTAGAGAGTGGTATTGAAATTCAGAAAAATCGGAAGGACGGTTCCAGAGCTGGGAAGCTTACACCTATTTCTCGACGCAAAATTAACACCAAAAACCGATTATTTTTTTGATTATTTGAAAATTGAACCTATTTCATGCCTTGGGACTCCTCCATTGTCCATTTAAAACTTAAAAAAAAAAATTTTTTCCAGGGATGGGAAATAAAAAATTTTTTTTTTGGTCCATTCGGTGTTTTGTGGTACATATAATAGCTTATATGTTTAAAAATTTAAAGTTTTTCTTAAATAAAACCGTTTTTGGTGTAATGAAGATTTGCATCGATGAAAAAAATTTAAAAATTTAAAGTTCCCATCCAGGGTTAGGAAATTCAAATTTTTTTTATACAATAAGCTAACCAAAAATCAACTGACGTCATTTTTCCTGGTTAAAATTACTCTTTATTTCGGCAAAACAAAATTGGTACCAAAAATTAAAAAAAAAAATCAAAATTTCGATTCCTGGGTTCGGTACTGCAATATTTTTTTTTATACAAGAAAGTAACGAAAGTGGTAACAAATTTGTAATTTTTCTTAAATAAAACCGCTTTATACATCATGAAGACTTCCATTGATAGCAAATAATTAAAGAAAATTAAATTTTCGATACCAGGGATCGGAAATTTAATATATAATTATTAAAATGTTATATATAATAATTAAAATGTTTAAAAATGTAAAGTTTTTCTTAAATAAAACCGTTTTATGCATAAGGAAGATTTGCATAGATGGAAAAAAATTCAAAAATTTAAAAATTCTTATCCAGGGTTAGGAAATTTTAATATTTTTTGTACATTAAAATAACTTAAAATCAACTAACGTCGTTTTATCCTGGTTAAAATTATTTTTTGTCCTGGTAAAACAGAATTGGTATCAAAATTTAAAAAAAAAAACAAATTTCGATTGCAGGGCTCGAAAACTGATATATATTGTAGTACAAGAAAGTGACAGAAATGGTTACAAATTTGTAGTTTTTCTTAAATAAAACCACTTAATACATCATGAAGACTTGTATGGGTAAAACATGATTTTAAAAAGTTTTAATTTTCGCCTCCAGGGCTCGGAAATTGAAATATTTTTTGGGCACATTCGGTATTTTATGGTACATATAATGACTAAAATATATATAAATATGTTAAGTTTTTCTTAAATAAAACCGTTTTTGGTAACATGAAAAATTGCGTGGATGAAAACAAATTTTTAAATTTAAAGTTCCCATCCAGGGTTAGGAAATCTGAATTTTTTAATACAATAACATAACCAAAAATCAATTAACGTCGTTTCTTCTTGGTTAAAATAATTTTTTATTCTGGCAAAACAAATTTGGTATCAAAAATTTAAAAAAATCAAAATTTCGTTTCCAGTGTTGGATACTGCAATGTTTAGTAGTACATGAAAGTAACAAAAATTGTTACAAATTTTAGTTCTTATATAAAACCGGGGTGGGAAATTTTTTTTTTTTTTTGTACATTCGGTATTTTGTAGTACATATGGTAACTAAAATGTTAAAAAATTTTAAGTTTTTCTTAAATAAAACCATTTTTGGTATCATTAAGATTTGCATCGATTAAAAATAAGTTTAAAAATTTAAAGTTCCCATCCAGGGTTCCGAAATTTAAAATTTTTTTATGCAATACATAACCAAAAATCAATTAATGTCGTTTTTTTCCAAGTTAAAATTATTTTTTATTTCGGCAAAACAAAATTGGCATTAAAAATTTAAAAAAAATAAAAATTTTGATTCCAGGGTTGGATACTGCAATATTTTGTATAACATGAACGTTACCAAAATGGTTAAAAATTTGTACTTTTGCTTAAATAAAAAAAGATTCGGCACAGCCGAATATAGCACTTTTACTTGTTAGAAGATATTTTTAATAATTCTGAGAATATAAATTTTGAACTGCTTTGCATGAGATACTTCGTTGAGTACTTTGCATTTGAAATTATTCCAAAATTGTAATGTGAAAAATGCTGAACATGGATGAAATTTCAACCGCTCCAAGCGAGCTTTTTGTATTTTTTTAAGAATTATCAGCCTCTGACAGATTTTGGAAATTTTGTTGCGCCATCAGACAAACTGATGGATGCAAGTAAGAAACATATTTTAATATTTCACAATATCTTTAAAACTGAACCGGAACGAAATGGTATAAAATCATTTATTATTGACTTGTGCAAACGCTCAACTCCAGAATGGTTAAGTGATGATTGTTTCCACTATAAACAGCAATTATTGGACTTTTTATTATTAGTCTTCCTTCGAAAGCACTGCTCTTGAGCTATAGAAAAAGTACATAGGTCTAAGCAAAGAAAAGTGAAGATTTTTTCAAATATATAAAAATACAAAAGCAATTCTAAAAAAATTATAAAAAAGAACTAAAACAAAAAATATATGCAAAATATTAAAATAAACAAAATAATACTAACAATAATTAAGTTTTTTTTCTATATCAACATTTTTAAAAATGTTTAAATATTTTTAGTAAAATCTCCAAATCTCTTGATTTTACCAAAATAAATGTATCCTTTTTTATATTATATATTACAGAAGACCTAAATATTTTGGCTTTAGTGCACAATAACGTAACATAATTTACAGAAAGGCTTATTGCATACGAACATTTTATACTAATTACAACGATTTTCTTTGAATTTCATAAAACCGTATTTCTAATACAAAATCAATTCTTCTATTTTAACAAACCGATTGCAACCAAAATTTTTGATTTATCATTAATAATATATATATCAATTCAATTCATATTTAAGATAAAATGAGTTCATTAAAAATAAAACAGGCCGATTCCTGAACGATTCACTAAAAAAAAAATCATTCAATAACAGCACCGCCGTCTATAAAAAATTTTGGCGCTAATTTAGCAATTTGCTAATGCCGAACGAATCACCTGCGCCAATAAAACAAAATTTTTTGTTAATTTTTCAATAAATCATATATATATATATATATATATATATATATATATATATATATATATATGTATATATGTATATATATATATATATATTTATATATATATAAATATATATATATATATATATATATATATATATATATACCAGCGAACCCCCTGCACACTTCGTATTGCAAAAAAGAAAATAAAAAAATTAATTCGAATTCATTTAAATCAGCGATAAACTGGTTTTATTGTAATGCTCTGTGGTAAAGAACATTTTTTTTTTCTATACAAAATCGATAGTTTGCCAACGTGCGACAAGGCTACATAGAACTGTCCACGTGAGAAAACTGGATACACTAAATTCAGTCCACAAATTTCTAAAGATTGGCCTTGCGCCTTATTAATGGTAATCGCAAACGCAAGGCGAACAAGAAACTGAAGTCGTTTAAATTCAAATGGTATATCAGATGGAATCATTGGGATACGTGTAATGAATACATCTTCGCCTTTTAATTTTTTAGTTAAAATAGTAGCTTCAATTACATAAGCCATTAAACTTTTAATAGTAAGTCTTGTACCATTACACAAACGGGGTTGATTGATATTACGAAGCATAATAATAGTGGATCTAACTTTCTATTGGAGATTACGCGGAGGTAAGTCCAACGAATTCAAAAATTCTGTTGGATAATTTACAACATCTCTTTCATTGATAACAGTATCGACAGACTTGTACAACACCACTTCGCCAGGAATCTTTGATTGTATAGCCATGTTTAATTCAGTAACATCTTTGTTCTTTGCCGCTAAAATTACTCTGACACTCATCCACGCATGGCATGTATATTGCTGTGTTATGTAAGTGAAAATTCATTCAATAAATTCCTCTTTTGACTGTACGAAACGGCAAAAATCATATGGCAGTGCTATCAATCCAGTGTCATCAATAGGCATTGCACCGTTCCCAATTTTCGGCAATTGCTTAGAGAACTTATCAGCAGATGGATCATTCGGCAACTGAACACGAACGTTGATAGTGAGTTTCGATATTTTAAAAAATCTCCATATACACGAAGACTTTAAGCAAGCGTTAATTTCATCGGCAGCTGTCGATCTAGGACTGACGGGCAATGTTTACCTAAAATCGCCTGGCAATAAAATCAACGCACCACCCAACAACTCAGAGTTATATCGGATATCTTTCATTGTTCTTTCCAAATCTTCAACAGATTTCTTATTCGCGTACTCAAGCATATGACGTGGGATGTGCATATCATATAATTCAGGATCACTTATTTGATCTGGAATCTCAGAACATATAACATTGTCAACTTCATGCGATGTGATTTTATTCACCAACCATATTGAAATGTGAGCGTGTGGCAAACCACGCTTTTGCCACTCCACAGAATACATCCAGAACTTCACTTCACCAAATACTTTAGATTTCACGCTAAAACCCATAAGCGCTTTAAAATTCTGCTTAAAAACACGGGAAGTGATATCATGGCGGTCGGTAGGAATTTGACCAGCGAATAAATTATCTTTAATGTCACTGCATTGCGGATTACACGTAAAGGTTATAAATAGATATGGTCGACCGTAATGACGCACTTAAGCCATTGCATCCTGCGCGTACTCATGCATATGACGTGGGCTGTGCATAATGTATTTAAATATTTATGTTTTTAGGTTGTATTTATATGTAATTTATTTCATATAACCCTGAAGTTGTGATGTAGAATAGCTAAGTATAAAAATTAAATTAATGGTTTGACCAAAATTTAATTGTAATAAATTTAAAAACGAATTCTATTTCAGTTTTTCAATATATTAACTCAAATATTTCGAAATGATTGCAGTGTTCACTAAAATGGCAATAACTCATGAACCAATATACATACAGAAACTGTATTTACATAAAAAACTTGGTTCACGCATTCAGGAGAACATCAATTACTAACAAAATGCAACTTAGATATATATATATATATATATATATATATATAATAGATATATATGTATGTGTATATGTATATATAAATAAAAATATATAAAAAAAATTTTTATATTATATGTATATCATATTAATATATGGCATTATGGCATCGGTGGTGATAGATACATTCTCGTTTATCCAACAGCAACACAAGTATTATTTACAATACATTAATTTACGCAGTACTTTTTTTTCGCTTCGGACATGGATCTATCCTATGCAACATTAAAGTATATGAACAATAACAATTTTCTACAATAAATAATAACAAATGCCGCCTCAAAAGTTTCATTGTTGAATGCTCTAAGCAAACCATCCAATTTTTTTAAATACAACTAATTTTTTGAAATAGGGTACTTTTAGCCTTTGTGTACACAAGTTTACATCAACGACATTGAAAAAGAAGACATTGAAATATGTATACATGCCACACTTTATACACAATTACATCTTGAGTGTACACTTTATGTCCGTATACATATTTGTGGTGATGATAACATTATATTTGCTTTTGTATCTTTATAAAATTAATGTAATAGGGCTATTACACTGACAAACATGTCGGCCGACATGCTCGACGGCGAAGTTTACGTTTTGCTATTACACTATCCAACGCTCATTTAACAAAAATTTTTGAAGTGAAAGCATGGCAATGAAGCGGAAGGTTGTAGCAGCTATGGTTATCAATGAAATACTATTACAAGAGGGGGAAAACGTAAATAAAAGAAAAAGGAAAATATGGGTAAAGGAATGGTTGGGAAAAAGGAAAACATTTTCCCATACCAATTTATTAATGGAATTAGAGCAACCGCACCTGAAGACTACAGAAATTTCTTGAGAATGGATAAAAATATTTATTGGGAATTGCTGCAGAAAGTGGGTCCTTTAATTGTAAAGCAGGGCACACAAATGAGAGAATCTATTTCACCGCATGAACGATTATCTTACAGTTTACAATTTTTTTCAAACGGGTGAAACTTTTGCTTCTTTAAAATTTAAAACTTATATATCCCAGCCGTCTATATGCAACATAATTTTTGAAACTTGCGAAGCTATAATTACTGTTCTGAAAAATTTCATACACGTAAGCATTTAGTTAATTTAAAGAACTTCAACACAAATTAAATTCAGAAAATTAAATTTTTTCTTTCAAAAAATATTGTATGAAAAAAGTACTATAACAATATTATAAGATATGTATAGAAAGGTATGAATAATAATAATAATCTCTACGGATTATCGTTCATAAAATCATATATATTCAATTAACTAAGTATAGCTTTGATAAAATTTGTTTTTTCCAATCTCAACGCAATCGCAATATTGTAATACGCAATAGTGCCTAGTTTCAGAATGGCAGTTCTATGTGCATGCCGCTCGTCCTTGGTATAATATTCCAACGTCAGCATCTCAATAGCAGTGCTAAAAGTTTAAAAACCAAGAATGATAGAAAACAGATTAGTGATCTAGATTTGATACGTTGTCGAGCATGTTAGCCAACATGTACGTCAGTGTAATAGCCCTATAAGGGACTATGAGTAGAGCTGTGCCGAATTGAATCAAACGCTCGTTTTTGAGAAGAACCTCTAATCAAACCAATGTAATTTAAATGGGTTTGATTAGAGGTTCTTGTCAAAAACGAGCGTTTGATTCAGTTCGGTACAGCTCTAAGTATGAGGCGCCAAGAGTTTTTAAATAGACACATACATAACAACAACACCACAAAAAAACAGATATACTCATAATAAAAAAGGGTCAAATAAAATATACTCATTTTTCGGGCAAGCAATAACACAAAACAACAGAAACGCGGCTATTTTCCAAGAAGTTGCTGCATTTTGCATATTTTGCAAATTAAATTATATGTGAAAGAGGTAAGTATACTTTCATATACAAAACGATCCTTATAAAATTGCCAGGAAAAGCGAATTTTAAAAGATATTATTAATTTATCCATCACTATAGAGGCTTGCCACTGTGAATTATGGCATCTCCATATACACGGAGATGTACACAAGTACAGGCCGAAGAGTACACAACGAAAAGTGTACACAACGAAAGAAAGGCAATGTCTTCAATGTATTGAGGATGTACGTTGTACAGCGGGTGTACATTAAATTTTCTTGTACACTATTTCGTTCTCTTCTGTGTTGAATTGAATTGAAATATATATTAATTTATGATTAAAATATAAGAATTGATTTTGTATTAGAAATAAGTTATTAAGGAATTCAAAGAAAATCATAGTAATTAATTTTTTTATTCATATGAAATGGTCACACGCAATAGCCCTTTCCATGTATTATATTACATTATTGTGCACTAAAGCTCTATGAAATAAATTACATATAAATACAACAATAAAAACATAAATATTTAAATACATTATGCACAGCCCACGTAATATTCATGAGTACGCGCAGGATGCAATAACTTATGTGCGTCATTACGGTCGACCAGATTTATTTATAACATTTACGTGTAATCCGCAATGGAGTGACATTAAAGATAATTTATTCGCTGGCCAAATTCCTACCGACCGCCATGGTATAACTTCCCGTGTTTTTAAACAGAAATTGAAAGCGCTTATGGGTCTTAGCGTGAAATATAAAGTGTTTGGTGAAGTGAAGTTCTGGATGTATTCTGTGTAGTGGCAAAAGCGTGGTTTGCCACACGCTCACATTTCAATATGGTTGGTCAATAACATTACATCGCATGAAGTTGACAATGTTATATGTTCTGAAATTCCAGATCAAATAAGTCACCCTGATACACAGTCCATGCACAGCCCACGTCATATGCTTGAGTACGCGAATAAGAAATCTGTTGAAGCTTTGGAAAGAACAATGAAAGATTTCCGAGATAACTCTGAGTTGTTTAATGATGCGTTGGTTTTATTGCCAGGCGATTTTAGGCAAACATTGCCCGTCATTCCTAGATCGACAGCTGCCAATGAAATTAACGCTTGCCTAAAGTCTTCATTTATATGGAGATTTGTTAAAATATCGAAACTCACTATCAACGTTCGTGTTCAGTTGCCGAATGATCCATCCAGCTTCGGCATCCTGTGTCCCTGATGTATTAGGTGTTTTGCTACTTAATTCATTTCCTTTATACGTAATATTTGATTACTGCTGATCCTAAGCACAAAACAGCTGATTGGATATTTATTGAAAGTAAATATTTTTCTATCAAGAATTTTCAACAATTTAGTCTCTCAACCTTTTGTGACTCTCTCGTTGAAAGTTTTTCGAGTTAATGAATACTTTTCTATCAACAATTAGTAACGATTTTCAGTAATTAAGCAGAGCTGTTATTTATCATCACCGAAAATGTGTGTACTATTGATAGAAAATTCGATACTATTATACCATATTCAGTACCTTGTCACAACAAAAATACCACAGTCATATTTAGTACTCTTTATTTGTTTTGTTTTTCCCCCTATTTAGAAATCTAGTATTACTATTTTTATAATCATTGACAATATTGGCTTCAAAACAAGAACATATGTAATTCACAAATTCGATAACAGGCTACTTTACACATTACTAATCAATAAACATTTTTTGCACACAACTAGGAAATAAAGCACTTTTTTTTACTTCATATTTTCAACTTCAGAAAGAAGAAAGTCTATGTTGGCGGTTTTCAAAATAAATGAAGAGAAAAGCTTCCATGGTTAATTAAGGACAAGTTAAATGGCAAAAAGTGCGTCATTTGTAATGAAGGTGTATTTGTTGAATTCAGCCACATACAACGGCATGCAAGCAGCAAATGCCTCATAAATGAATTGCAAATGACAAAGAACATCCAGAAAATAAATATATTTTTAGAAAGCACACATTACACAAGTATGGAATCAGGGAAAAAATTGGAAATAATGATTTGTTTGTGGCAGAATACATATTGCCATTTGCGATGCTTGACCAGCTCAACAACAATGTTAAAAACGGTTTTTCTGATACGCAAATAACTAAAAAAAATATTATTAATCGACATAAGGCCCAAAGTGTCATGAAAAATGTAATTGCACCAGAAAATACAAAGATTATTTTCGAATAGTAATACATGTTTCCTAAAAAGTATCAAAATGTTAAAAAAAATATTCTCTTTGTTGACGGTCAGTACCATTTATATTTTTCATTTTTCCATCACTGGTGTTTAGGGCTATTAGACAGGCATACAAGTCGGCAGACATATACGTTGCAGTACCAAACTCGTTGCTGTCTAATAGCATGAATGTCGAGTACGTGCGACATGTCGGCCGGTTTTCAAAAATTTTTGATTTTCTGATGTCTGTGGCGTACCAACATACTTTTCTAATAACATGTCCGCTGCACAGTGGACCATTTCGTGAGAAGGCGGTCGAAAATATATAACTTTTTACCGGATTGGAATTTCGATACTTACTAGGCGAGACTATAGGCTTTAAGTTAAGGTATAAACCTTTGAAATCGTCTAGTTAGAAAAATAGTTACGATGGAATTAAAACGAATTTTTATATTTTGCTATTTTTGTTTTATACAGCCTGATATTTTCAATCATATTTACAACTTATACTTATTAAGAAATATTTCGTCATAAAGTGCTAACCTTTGGCCCCTGTGAAATTTTTAATACGAATGGTCAAAAGCTCGTTTTTCGAAGAAGTTTGATTTAAAATGCAGTTAATTAAGTAGCATAAACATAACAGACATTGATTAAAAGATGGGAAGGTTTTAATGAAGAAGACGTTGGTTTCTATTTCAGTTCATAATGGACATTATATGTAAACTTTTATGGCAAATTTGTAAATTTTAAGTTGTCTAATGTATGTACATTATATCTTAAAATGATAAGAATACCGAAGTTTTGAAGAATTATTATTACTTGAACAATTTTAGTAACTTTTTTTCTAAATAGCCTTGATTTTCATCTTTTAAAAGTTGTTGAATTTGAATTTGTTTTGTTTTTGCTTTCCTTTTTCTTCATTTTCTTTACTTTTCCTCACTCTTTCGCCTAACGGGCCAAAGTCCGAATCAGAATCCTAATCATTGTGAGATATATTTTAAGATTTACTTCGATTTCCTGATCATCAACTGTAACCGAAGATTGAAGGGCGTCAATTTGATCTTTTATTTTTTAGACTTCTTCAATTATGACATCTTTTGTTTATTTTTTGAATGTAAATTTTATTGGTCTGCAATACTTTGTTGATGAGCATCTTTGACCAGAGGACTAATCACATTCCTGTTTAGAAATTAAAGTAATGCTGGCATTTGTAAATTTTTTCAAGCGATCAATTTTAAGAGTGTTTAACGATCATTCGGCAGTGCTTTCAAGATCATGCAATTTAATTCCTGCAGAAGTGGAAATGGGAGTTATAGCAGTTTGTGGGGGTAAACATTATTCTTTGACATAGACTAAATCCCAGAATTCTTTCCACTGCCCGTTTTGTCAATTTCTTATACAAGTTTTGTCTTCATTCGGTGTAGAAACATCTTTCAAAACCTTTCTGCTCGCCTTGTGCTTACTTCTATTACTACTTCAATTATCCTAAATTTTTGATTTCTTATTTTGTGTTGGTTAAATTTGGTGCAAAAATTAGTCCTTACAATCCCCTGCAAAAAATAACTTTTTGTCTCTTTTTTAAATAAAACTATGTGCACTATATGGGTTTTGATGCGCTCGACTCGAATCCGTTTTCGGTTTTTTTTCCATCAGGTCGAGATATTTTTCATAGGCGTGGCAATTTTTTTCCCCTAAATTAGCCAGGTACGTAGACATATATTCACCCCAACACGAGAAAGAGTCATCTGATTTTAAAAAGTAAAACAATAGAAGATGTGTATAACAATTTTTCTTTGTGTCTTATCGTTTTGAAATTATTCAGAAATTAATCCAGAAAAAATGTTTTATGTGCAAAATTTTTAATTTTTTTCAGTTTAAAAATGGAATTTAAAAAAAACTTAAAACAAATGTTCAACATTTCGCACTTTTGTCTAATAGCTACAGATCTTAATAATAAAAATAAAACAAAAAAAATCGGTTAAAAAGTTTAGATTTATTAAGTTTTTGTTTTTTTACCAATCTGTATTGTTAATTACTTATTATTATAGGGGTATATCCTATGGGGTTTGTGTGTATCATATTTTCTTTTACCCAACGTTTCTTTTGTTTTTTACAAACTTCTTCAGGGATCTTTTTTTTTATTATATTTGTTGTTATATCTAGCACTAAAAATATGTATAAAAATTGCATAAAATAGTTTAATTGGCTTGGTATAAAAGAATATATGATATAGTTTTTATTCATATTTGATTAGAGATATTATTGACCACAAAGCCCGTAGGATATACCGCTACAATAATAATTTAGATTTATTTTCTACTTACCGCAGGTACCCAATATTGTAATGCAACCAACCTTACAAGTGTATGACGATA
>OY776277.1:65177060-65184560 GCA_963675445.1 Linnaemya vulpina | reverse complement strand
CCTGCAGAAGTGGAAATGGGAGTTATAGCAGTTTGTGGGGGTAAACATTATTCTTTGACATAGACTAAATCCCAGAATTCTTTCCACTGCCCGTTTTGTCAATTTCTTATACAAGTTTTGTCTTCATTCGGTGTAGAAACATCTTTCAAAACCTTTCTGCTCGCCTTGTGCTTACTTCTATTACTACTTCAATTATCCTAAATTTTTGATTTCTTATTTTGTGTTGGTTAAATTTGGTGCAAAAATGAGTCCTTACAATCCCCTGCAAAAAATAACTTTTTGTCTCTTTTTTAAATAAAACTATGTGCACTATATGGGTTTTGATGCGCTCGACTCGAATCCGTTTTCGGTTTTTTTTTCCATCAGGTCGAGATATTTTTCATAGGCGTGGCAATTTTTTTCCCCTAAATTAGCCAGGTACGTAGACATATATTCACCCCAACACGAGAAAGAGTCATCTGATTTTAAAAAGTAAAACAATAGAAGATGTGTATAACAATTTTTCTTTGTGTCTTATCGTTTTGAAATTATTCAGAAATTAATCCAGAAAAAATGTTTTATGTGCAAAATTTTTAATTTTTTTCAGTTTAAAAATGGAATTTAAAAAAAACTTAAAACAAATGTTCAACATTTCGCACTTTTGTCTAATAGCTACAGATCTTAATAATAAAAATAAAACAAAAAAAATCGGTTAAAAAGTTTAGATTTATTAAGTTTTTGTTTTTTTTACCAATCTGTATTGTTAATTACTTATTATTATAGGGGTATATCCTATGGGCTTTGTGTGTATCATATTTTCTTTTACCCAACGTTTCTTTTGTTTTTTACAAACTTCTTCAGGGATCTTTTTTTTTAATTATATTTGTTGTTATATCTAGCACTAAAAATATGTATAAAAATTGCATAAAATAGTTTAATTGGCTTGGTATAAAAGAATATATGATATAGTTTTTATTCATATTTGATTAGAGATATTATTGACCACAAAGCCCGTAGGATATACCGCTATAATAATAATTTAGATTTATTTTCAACTTACCGCAGGTACCCAATATTGTAATGCAACCAACCTTACAAGTGTATGACGATAGTATACATATGCTACAATAAATATTAGAATCTACCCTAATGTTCTCAATTTAGAATTACAGGTTAATGAAAAATACTATATAATAATTTTTAAATCCAAGAACCATGGGAAATACCATTGTGCCTCAGTTCCATTACCTGCTCACCTAACAAAATGCTGTTTTACTTTTTAAGATCGGATGACTTCTTCTCGACTTAGGGTGAAATAAGTCTACGTACCTGGCTAATTTAGGGGGAAACAATTATCACGCCCATAAAAAAATCTTGACCTGATGGAAAAACACGGAAAACGGGTTCGAGTTTAGCGCATCAAAATCCATATAGTCCACATAGTTTTATTCAAAGGAGGATTTGGCTGTTTAGCAGTGTCATTAAATATTTCTTCATTGACATTTTGAAGTTTGCGTCTTCGAGTTCTTTCACTTCATTCATCGATTCGTTTTGCTGGTCGACCCTGTTTCCTATATTTGGTATTTGCAGATATAATATCGAAAACAAGTTCCTGTGATAACCATTAATGGTTACGTTTGTACATCCTTTTCTTGTTATAAGAGCATTATATATAGCGTGATATTAATCTTTTACCAAAATTTCAAATTTTTTTTGTGTAGTTCAATTTCTTATGCACTATATATACTAAAAATTTTATTGGCTGGTATATGCAATTCAATATCGTGTAAATCATTATGTTGACAGAAAATATCGGCGAGATCTCTGTAGGCATACTTACCCATAGTTGAAATTTGAAATAATCTTACTCGCAAATAAACAACGAAAAATTCGGGTAGATAGGAATCGAGAAACGAACACGTTCACACGCGCACATATGAAGGATCAGAAGACCACAGTACAAACAATAGACGTGAACCCTTAACATATCGTTTTTCCAGCAATTTTCCTTTTAATTTTGAATGGGTTTTGACTTGGTACTTCCATGTGTAACTTGTTATATATCACTTGTTTTTACCATAATTAGTTGATATATGTTCCTTATTAGACGCAGTTGTGAATATAAGCATACACTATGCCCAAGCAATTCCAAAAAAAAAACTATTTAATACCTTTATAATAAGCGTAAATTATACTTACAACCAAAATACTTTTCCATCTGAAATTCGTCTTTCATAAAAGCGATCTGATATTTTACTCAAAAAATATTTGAACTTGTATCATAAAAATTGCTCTGGTGCTCACGGTCGGATGGTGCCGTGTATACAATGGGGTATAGGAGTGTAGAGGAGGGTTCGTACTATAATATAGTACTAGTCTCTAAGCGAACTTTAGAAGTTATGCTCTATTAAATGGGAGGATTTAGGAAAATTTCGGACCTATAAAAAAAATTTATTTCAAAAAGTTATAAACATATTTTCTGCTGATAGCACAGATAACAAATTGGGCAACTATACAAAATTAATTTTGTTTAGAAATCTCTTAAAACAAACAAGTAATATATGTTTAAAAAATAAAAATTTATTAAGAAAGTTTTTATTTAAGCAATATAATGAATATCCATTTTGAATCACCCTGTTCACTGTGATATAGTAAAAATAAAGTTTAAATTATTTGGTTCCCGAGATATACAAGTATCTACTTTCGAATGAACTTTTACATTTTACAATTGGTGATAGTCAAAATAATGAGTTTTGGCCGCCTTCTCGCAAAATGTTCACTTGTTGCCGTTGGCGTTGATCGGAAAGTTGCAAAAAAAATGTCTTTCAGTAAAGTTTGTTTTTGAGAAAAATTTTTTGAATTATGTAAATTCCTGTCGCAATTGTGAGAAAAAAAATCAGATTCATTCCACAAAAAACAATTAAAAATTATTGGGTAAAATAAATTAATTTTTTTTTACTCCGCTTGTAATTGTATATCATTGATAACTATAGCCGCTACAACTTTTCGCTTCATTGCCATGCTTTCGCTTCAAAAATTTCTGTGTACTGGATAGCAGTGTACATATACTTCAATGCAAATTCTGTTACTTTTTAATCAGTTTGTTTCATTGAAATAATGTGCAATAAGTGTTTATAGGGAAGCATTGTGAAAAATAAACCATTTTTAAAGATATATTACCTAAAGTAACAAAAGTTAATACAATTAAGGTTTCAGCATTATTATGTTGCAGTATTTTTATTTTATATATTTATAGCATATTGTTACGTTTTTAGACCTTTTCGTAAAAACGGTTTTATTGTTTATCCTTCAAGGATTCGTTTTATTGCATCAAATTAAAACACGGACAAATTAATTTAGAATTATAATGCGGCAACAATTTATTTATTACTCTATTTACACGAGTACTTGTACTACTCAACACTTAGTGATGTTAACACGTCTATGTCTGATATCACACTGATTATTGCTGAGTTCTGGCAGCGCCTTTATATAGCAAAAATGACGTCGTCTGGCAACCTCGCGAAAGTTCTGGGTATGGTGGTTGTATTTTACTTGGCATGTGTGTGTTTGTATGACAATGCTGACTTGTTTGGTTTGCTTATGGTAACTATGTGTGTATGAATGTATGAGTGTTCCGTGTGTTTTGCCTATGGTAACTATGAGTGGTTGTATGAATGAGTGTGTGGTTTTGTTTCTTCTACGTGTATATGGCTGTGTATACTTGTGAATCTATTTAGTTTTATTAGCAGCGAATACTTGCATACAAGATCATTAAGAACAACATCTCTTAGCATTGATGTTGCTATGTTTGTTGTTGTTGTGGTTTACTCTTATTGGCACAGCCTTGAATGATCTTGTATATTCTGGAATATTCCATTTCCGTTAATTTGAATATTATCTATATAGTGTTTGTAACATTTTGACAACTATAGATAATATTGCCAGTGCTGCCAAGTACATATAGCCACATTGTCGTTTTATTTAAATCTATTTCTAATCTTTGTAACACTGCCGCCCACTTAAGCCTGTTCGTCCCGAATAGGCATACAATCACCTCTTCCATAGTGCGCCAATCGTTCGAGATGTACTATCTTCATTTTCGACCTTTGGCTATTGTGCTTCTGTATCCGGTATACAACGTCATTCACTCTCTTAATCACTTTATACGGGCCATCCCAGTGAGTCTGTAATTTTGGGGACAATCCTTTCTTTCGTTGTGGGTTATACAGTAAAACTAATTGTCCTTCCATAAATCCCTCCGAGTTTGCTGCGCGGTCATACCTAGCCTTCATCTTGTCACTGACCATCTTGATTCTATTGCGCACGAACTCATGCAGTTCGTTTAAATCCTCCTTCTCTTGGGACGTAATAGCTCCTTCCTCTACAGTTGGCTTAACACCAAATTCCAAATCACCAGGTAGTTTTAATTCCGTCCCGAAGATAATTTTGGCTGGCGTTCTCGATGTTGAGTCGTGTACAGCTGACCTATATGCCATCAAAAATTTGGGGATGTGCTCGTCCCAATCCCTCTGATGAGTGCTTACTACTTTTCGTAGGTACTCTTCTAAGGTGCGATTGAACCTTTCTACCATGCCATCAGACTGTGGATGCAGCGGCGTCGTTCTGGTTTTTTTTATCCCGTACAACTCGCACATTTCCCTGAATATGGCAGACTCGAAATTCCTTCCTTGGTCGGAATGTAATTCTATTGGGACACCATAGCGACATACCCAGTTGTTGACGAAAGCATTTACAATTGTCTTTGCTTCCTGGTTAGGTATAGCATATACCTCTGGCCATTTACTGAAATAGTCCATTACCACAAGTACATAACGATTTCCGGCTTCAGTAACGGGAAAGGGACCTGCTACATCCATTGCGATCCGCTCGAATGGTGCTCCTGAGTTATATTGTTGCAGCTGTCCCCGGCTTCTTCTTACTGGGCCTTTGGCTGCTATGCACTGTGGGCACTTTGCTATCCAGTCAGCTACGGCTTGTTGACATCCAACCCAATAAAATCGCTGCTTCAGTTTCTCAAGTGTTTTTGTTACTCCAAGATGACCGCCACTGGGTCCATTATGAAACTCCTGTAAAACTTTACTTATCTTGGAGTATGGCACAACTATTAAATTTGAAGTTGTTTTGCCATCTACACTTTCCCATACGCGGTATAAACACCCTTTTATTACCTTAAGGCTGTTCCACTGAGCCCAATAAGATTTGGCGAGTGGGCTTTCAGCCGAAATTTCATTCCGAGATGGTCGTCTGTCCTCTTCTTTGGCCGCTATAATTTTCCTTAGTATATCGTCGTCCCTCTGTGCCGCTGACCAGTCTTCATCAGGGCCGATGTGCATTAGCCGAACATCCACAACGCCTTCCTTTTGCTCGGTTCTAACACAATGTTTACACTCTAAACAGCATGGTCTTCTCGAAAGAGCACCAGCATTGTTATGCTTTGTGCCCCTTCTATGCTCAATGCTGAAGTCGTAGCTCTGCAGGTGCTCAATCCACCTTGCCAGTTGCCCTTCAGGATTTTTAAACTGCAATAGCCATCTCAGTGCAGAATGATCGGTTCTTAATGTAAAGTGTTGACCATACAGGTACTTATGGTAATGTTTAATGCATTCCAATACCGCCAGAAGCTCACGTCGTGTCACACAGTAGTTCCTCTCAGGTTTTGAGAGTACACGGCTATAGTACCCTATGACCTTCTCAGTGCCATTTACTACTTGGGATAGCACACCCCCTATGCCATAGCCGCTCGCATCAGTATCCAGCACAAATTTCTCTCCAGCTATGGGATACGCTAGCACTGGTGACGTACATAATAATTCTTTGAGTTTCTGGAAGGATTTTTCCTGTGGCTCGCCCCAATGGTATGGTCTTGACTTCTTTGTCAGCTCATGCAAGCTTAAAGCTACACTGGCAAAATTCGGCACAAAACGTCTGTAGTATGTGCAAAGGCCCAAAAAGCTGCGCAATTCATGAAGATTTTTAGGTTGATGCCAGTCCCTTACTGCTTTTATTTTATCTTCATCTGTTGAGATTCCGTCTGCTGTAACACGATGCCCCAAATACTTTACTTCTTTCTGGAACAATGCACATTTCTTCAAGCTGAGTTTCAATCCAGCTGATGATATCCGTTTAAGAACTTCTGCCATGTTTTTGAGGTGTTCATCAAAAGTTTTCCCCTTCACGATTATATCATCGAGATATACCAAGCATGTCTTCCAGTGAAGTCCTATCAGTACCTTTTCCATTAGGCGTTCAAATGTGGCCGGAGCATTGCAGAGACCAAATGGCATGACTTTGAACTGCCATAAACCGTTGCCGACACTGAAGGCAGTTTTCTCCTTGTCTTTGTCTGCAATCTCCACTTGCCAATATCCGCTTCGCAAGTCCAGCGTAGAGAACCATTTGGTACCAGCTAGCGTGTCCAAAGTGTCATCGATCCTGGGGAGCGGATAACTGTCCTTTTTGGTTATGTCATAGAGCTTCCTGTAGTCTACGCAGAATCTAGTACTGCCATCTTTCTTTTTAACTAAGACTACAGGCGAACTCCAAGGACCAGAAGATGGCTCAATTACACCATCACGCTCCATCTCACTTACAAGCTCTTTCACTTTATCCCGCTTTGCTAGGGGTACGCTTCTGGGTGGCTGCTTAATCGGCCTAGCTTCGCCTGTGTTAATTTCATGTTTAACCAATGCAGTCCTACCCTGGCTTTGGCTTCCCATGGCGAAGATACTGGCATGCCTTTTTAGTAACTGCTTGGCTTTATTTTTATCTGTCGCTGATAGCCCTGCTACCCATTTCTCTACGTATTCCTCAAATTGTTCACGTTCTTTTGCGGACAAATTAGTAGGCTCTATCTTCTTCTCGCAGTTTATTATTGCCTCTGCTGGAGTACACTGGCCAACATCGGAATTTTCTTTGATGACTTTTTCATGGTCTGACAAGTTAAGCACTCTTATAGGGACTATTCCTCCTTTACTAGTTTTCACTAGAGCTTTCGCTGTTATAAGCTCTCTCTTTAGATCTGCTGGTTCTACAACCCACAACCGATTGTCCTCACAATCTCCCTTCCTCCGCGCCCATATGACTATTTCAGACTGCGGTGGTATTGTCTGACTCTCAATAGCAAATACTCTTGTTACTTGCGGTTTGTTGTCATATCCAACATCAAGGGGTATTTCCACATTACGCCAAATCATCAGCTGTTGTCCCATATGTAGATTAATGCCGTGATTAATCATAAAATCGGCTCCAATAATAACCTCATCGACAATATCGGCAACAATAAACACATCTCTCACGCTGATGTTGGCTATAGTCACCTTCACTTCAATCTTACCATAGACAGTGGCAGGCTCTCCAGTAGCTGTACGTAGCCGAATATTGCTTAACCGCTCGCATTTCCCCTTTACTATATCGGGCCTTATTATTGACTGCGATGCCCCTGTGTCTATGGTAAGTACGTGCTTTTCCCCGTTGATGTGTCCGGACGCAGTGAGGTTG